>BJKM01000963.1:0-25310 GCA_015082035.1 Chaenogobius annularis | reverse complement strand
CTGGTCTCTCTCTGGTCTGGTCTCTCTCTCTGGTCTCTGGTCTCACTCTGGTCTCACTCTGGTCTCTCTCTGGTCTCTCTCTGGTCTCACTCTGGTCTCACTCTGGTCTCACTCTGGTCTCTCTCTGGTCTCCACTCTGGTCTCACTGGTCTCACTCTGGTCACTCTGGTCATCTCTCTTCTCACTCTGGTCTCACTCTGGTCTCTCTCTGGTCACTCTGGTCTCACTCTGGTCTCTCTCTGGTCTCTCTTGGTCTCTCTGGTTCTCTCTGGTTCACTCTGGTCTCACTCTGGTCTCTCTCTGGTCTCTGGTCTCTCTCTCTGGTCTCACTCTGGTCTCACTGGGTCTCACTCTGGTTCTCCTCTGGTCTCTCTCTGGTCTCTCCTCTGTCTCTCTCTCTCTGGTCTCACTGGTCTCTCTCTGGTCTCACTCTGGTCTCTCTGGTCTCCTCTCTGGTCCTTCTGTCTCACTCTGGTCATCTGGTCTCTCTGGTCTCACTCTGGTCACTCTGGTCTCTCTCTGTCTCTCTCTGGTCTCACTGGTCTCACTTCTGGTCTCTCTCTGGTCTCAACTCTGGTCTCACTCTGGTCATCCTGGTCTCTGGTCTCTCTTCTGGTCTCCACTCTGGTCTCACTGGTCTCACTCTGGTCTCACTCTCGGTCACTCTGGTCTCTCTCTGGTCTCTCTCTGGTCTCTCTCTGGTCTCTCTGGTCTCTCTCTGGGTCTCACTCTGGTCTCTCTCTGGTCTCTCTCACTCTGGTCACTCTGGTCTCTCTCTGGTCTCACTCTGGTCTCACTCTGGTTCTCTCTCTGGTCTCACTCTGGTCTCACTCTGGTCTCACTCTGGTCTCTCTCTGGTCTCACTCTCTGGTCTCTCTGGTCTGGTCTCACTCTGGTCTCTCTCTGGTCTCCTCTGGTCTCACTCTGGTCTCTGGTCTCTCTCTGGTCTCACTCTGGTCTCACTCTTCTCTCGTCTCTCTGGTCTCACTCTGGTCTCACTGGTCTCACTCTGGTCTCTCTCTGGTCTCACTCTGGTCTCTCTCTGGTCTCCTCTCTGGGGTCTCATCTCTCTGGTCTCACTCTGGTCTCTCTCTGGTCTCTCTCTGGTCTCACTCTGGTCTCTCTGGTCTCACTCTGTCTCTCTCTCTGGTCTCTCTCTGGTCTCACTCTGGTCTCTCTCTGGTCTCTCTGGTCTCACTCTTCTCTGGGTCTCTCTGGTCTCTCTCACTCTGGTCTCACTCTGGTCTCACTCTGGTCTCTCTCTCTGGTCTCTCTCTGGTTTCTCTCTGGTCTCACTCTGGTCTCACTCTGGTCACTCTCTGGTCTCTCTTCTGGTCTCTCTGGTCTCACTTCTGGCTGGTCTCTCTCTGGTCTCTCTCTGGTCTCACTCTGGTCTCCACTCTGGTCTCACTCTGGTCTCTCTCTCTCTGGTCTCACTCTGGTCTCACTGGTCTCACTCTGGTCTTCTCTCTGGTCTCACTGGTCTCACTCTGGTCTCACTCTGGTCTCACTCTGGTCTCTCTCTCTGGTCTCTCTCTGGTCTCACTCTGGTCTCTCTGGTCTCTGGTCTCACTCTGGTCTCTCTCTCTCTGGTCTCACTCTGGTCTCTCTCTGGTCTCACTCTGCTCTCTCTCTTCTCTCTGGTCTCACTGGTCTCACTCTGGTCTCTCTTGGTCTCTCTCTGGTTCTCTCTCTGGTCTCACTCTGGTCTCACTCTGGTCACTCTGGCCAGGTCGTGTCCCAGTCTGAGGGCCGAGTTCGCGTGGAGATGACGAAGGGCCTGTGCAGTTTCGTGATCGAGAGCGCGGAGAAGAGCGACGAGGGTCCGTACTCCATCTCCGTGACCAACCCGGCCGGTGAAGACCAGGCCGAGCTCTTCGTCCGAGTCGTGGGTCAGTCTCTAAAGTGCAGAACAACAAAGCTCTAAATTAGGATTCGATTTCAGAGCGAATTTTAATATTTTTTTTTACTTTTACTTCAGAAAATGTTGACCTATTTTGTATTGGTATAGATGATATAACATGTTTTGAGGTTCATGCTCCCCTCCCGCTCCTCCCCTCCTCCTCCCCCTCCCCTCCCATCTCCCCCCTCCCTCCTCCCCCTCCTCCCCCCCCCTCCTCTCCCTCCCCCTCCCCTCCCGTCTCTCCCCTCCCTCCTCCCCTTCCCCTCCCCCTCCTCCCCTCCCTCCTCCCCTCCTCCCCTCCCCTCCTTCCTCCCCTCCCTCCTCCCCCTCCCCTCCCGTCCCTCCCCTCCTCCTCCCCCTCCTCCTCCTCCCTCCTCCCCCTCCCTCCCTCCCTCTCCCTCTCCTCCCCTCTCCTCCCTCCCCCCTCCCCCCCCCCCCGCCCGCTCCCTCCCCTTCTCCCCTCCCTCCCCCCCTCCTCCCCCTCCTCTCCTCATCTCGTCCCTCCTCTCCCTCCTCCCCTCCCCTCGTCTCTCTCCCGTCCCTCCCCCCTCCCCTCCCGTCTCCTCCCCCCTCCTCCCCCTCCTCCCCTCCTCTCCCGTCTCCCCTCCCCCCCCCCCTCGTCTCCTCCCCTCCCTCCTCCTCCCCTCCCTCCTCCCCTCCTCCCTCCCCCCTCCCTCCCCTCCCTCCCCCCCTCCTCCCTCTCCCTCTCCCCCCTCCCCTCCCGTCTCCTCCCCTCCCTCCTCCCCCCTCCCTCTCCTCCCCTCCCTCCTCCCCTCCTCCCCCTCCTCCCGTCCCTCCCCCCCTCCTCCCCTCCTCCCCTCCCCCTCTCCCCCCCTCCTCCCCTCTCCCCTCCTCCCTCCTCCCCCTCCCTCTCCCCCTCCCCCCTCCTCCCCTCCCCCTCCCCTCCTCCCTCCGTCTCCTCCCCTCCCTCCTCTCCCCTCCTCCCCTCCTCCCCTCCTCTCCTCCCCTCCTCCCCCTCTCCTCCCCCGTGTCTGCAGATGTGCCTGAGCCTCCAGAGAACGTGCGTTGTTCTTCTGTGGGGGAAGACTCTGCTGTGATCACATGGGACGCCCCCGCCGTACGATGGAGGCGTTCCTCTTAAAGTACCACACCTGAGGCTCCTCCCCTGAGGCTCCTCCCCTGAGGCTCCTCCCCTGAGGCTCCTCCCCTGAGGCTTTTTATGTCCTTAATCATCGTCAGATTCAAATTGTGTTTTTTCGGCTGCTCGGCTCGTTGCTTAAATAGATTGTGTTTTCTTGGTTCATTCCCACTGCTGCCAGTAGATGGCGTGCTAACACCAAATCCCGTATGAATAGCGGTGCTTATGTAAAGTTGTACAACGTGAGAAGCCAAAGATACTCACGAGCGTCTTAAGAGGATATCGTTTGTAACACTTTATCGATCGCCTGATGTTTCCCTTGGTTACGCTTTGCGAGTGGTTTAGACGGATGAACGCTCCGCCCCCAACGCGATCGTGAGGAACAACACTTTGTGCAAAGGTCAAATGAAAACTGATGATGATGAAGCTCCTCTTTCGTTCCCAGGTTATCTGATGGAGAGGAAGAAGGTGGGCTCGGCGCGTTGGACCAAGCTGAACTTTGACGTTTTTGAATCCACCACGTACGAGGCGAAGAAGATGATCGACGGCGTTCTGTACGAGATGAGAGTGTTCGCCGTGAACGGCATCGGCGTCTCTCAGCCCAGCGACACCTCCACGCCCTTCATGCCCATCGGTACTGCGCCCACCAGGACGGAAATGTTACGTAGTAGTTTTGACCAGTTTAACTGTGTGAAGGGAACTAAAGCTCCTGGGCAGGAGAAACATCAAACAACTCAATTATACAATTATATATATATATATATTATATATATATATATATATATATATATATATATATATATAAATAAATAATTATATATCAAAAAATTCCCTTCTCACCCTCCACGGGTGGTCTCGTCCCTCCTAAGCTCGGGTCCTCCACCTGGAGCTTGAGGGTTCTTCAGTATCTTTGCTGTTCCTAGTCCTGCACTTTTTCTGATGTTTTTCCAGGGATCTGTCGTAGCCCCTCCCCCAGTTTGGGGGTCACTGCCCGAGTGCTCCGATTATATAATGTGTAATATATATAATATATATAATACATATATATACACATATATATAATATATATTATATATATATATATATATATATATATAATATATAATATATATTATATATGTGTATATATAATTATTTATTTTTAAATAAAATTGATAATGACATGATGACCCCATCACCTGCTCATCCTGACCCCTTCAGCTCATGCTGACCCCTTCTGTTCATGATGACCCCCCTTCTGCCATGCTGACCCTTCACCTCTGCTCATGCTGACCCTTTCACTTCTGCTCATGCTGACCCCTTCTGCTAATGCTGACCCCTTCTGCTCATGCTGACCCCTTGCATGCTGACCACTTCTGCTCGCTGACCCCTTCTGCTCATGCTCATGCGGACCCTTTCTGCTCATGCTGACCCTTTCTGCTCATGATGACCCCTTCACCTTCTGCTCATACTGACCCCTTCTGTTCATGATGACCCCTTCTGCCCATGCTGACCCCTTCACCTGCTCATGCTGACCCCTTCTGCCCATGCTGACCCCCTTCTGCCCATGCTGACACCTTCACCTTCTGCTCATACTGACCCCTTCACTCATGCTGACCCCTTCTGCCCATGCTGACCCTTTCTGCTCTGCTGACCCCTTCTGCCTCATGCTGACCCCTTCTGCCCATGCTGATGCTGACCCTTCTGCCCTGACCCCTTCTGCCCATGCTGACCCCTTCACCTCATGCTGACCCCTTCTGCTCATGCTGACCCCTTCTGCTCATGCTGACCCCTTCAGCTCATGCTGACCCCTCTGCTCATGCTGACCCCTTCTGTCTGTTCCAGCGCCCACCAGCGAGCCGACCCGTCTGCAGGTGGACGACGTGACCGACTCCACTTGTGCCCTGAAGTGGCGCCAGCCGGATAAGGTCGGCGCAGGAGGCATCCAGGGCTACATCATCGAGTACTGCGTCGAAGGAAGTACTTATACCTTTACACTACTCTCATATACTCGTGTCACTGTGGGTCAAGCTGCAGAAGTGCAGCGAGTTTAACTTAACGTGGCATTAACGTCAGTAAGCCTCAGAAACACCTGTGCTGTCACTAGAGGGCGACATAAAGGCATTTCTACGACACGCGCATGTTTGATGGTCAATCAATACTCTTTTTTGTCCGTATTATATCAGTTCTACTCAAAGCACATTTCCACGTGTCACAAACGTCCAGTCAATCCCAGTGCCAGAGCCTCTCCACACCCCCTGGTGGAAGGAATGTAAACAACGTCTACAATAGTACATCATGAGCATTTCACACACACGATCCTTCTAGACGTGTTTGGTTTCTTTAAAAACGGCGAGCTCCAGCCTCTCACCTTCTCTCTCTGCCCTCCCGTGCTCGGCGGCGCCCCCTTCCCCCCGCCCCAGGTGACCAGTGGGTGCAGGCTAACGAGGCCCCGGTGGAGAAGACGCAGTACCGCGTGAAGGGGCTTCCTGTCGGGGAGAAGATGCTGTTCCGGGTGGTGGCGGTGAACCTGGCGGGACGCAGCCCTCCCGCCGTCCTGGGGCAGGCGGTCACCATCAGGGAGATCGTGGGTGAGCCGACCACGCCGCCGACCACGCCGCCGACCACGCCGCCGAACATCAAAGCTTGTTTCTGTGCTTCAGTTGTGCCACAGCACTCTTCATCTTCCTTTTCCTCTTCCTCTTCCGCCTCCTTCTTCTCCTTCTCCTCCCCTCCTCCTCCTCCTCCTCCTCCTCTCCTCCTCCTCCTCCTCCTCCTCCTCCTCCTCCTCCTCCTCCTCGCATGTCGGGGCTAGCTTGTGTTTGTTTCCCCATTGTAATTCCCTCTGCTGCCAGTAGATGGAGCGCAAACACAATTCCAGATGAGGGAACGCTTCATAGATATAAAATGAATGTGTGGATTCAGTTTCCCCCCTCGGAGTTCTTATGTTCTCCAAGCTTCACACCTTCACTCTCCCTCAGAGTCGCCCAAGATCCGCGTGCCTCGTCATCTGCGCTCCAAACTCCTCACTCGAGTGGGCGAGAACGTCAACATCGTCGTCCCCTTCCAGGTGAGCGCTCGGTGGGATTCTGGCCTCAGGTGCATGTTCTCTGCATGTGGAGTCCACGCGCACTCGCGACCCGAAGACAGTGTCACGAGAACCATCAAAGCTTTGAAGGGGCGTGTCCAGTGTGGAGACCCGCTGACCCTCATGGTGACCTCAAAAGAGTTCCATTAGCACAAATCACAGCAGCAGTTTCCACACAGAGCTTCTCAAAACGCTCCCTTTGACCTGCAGCAAGTTAGAAAGTCAAACAAGGAAATTATAGAGAAAATGAAACGGAATATCGCCTTAAAAAGTGGCAAAAGCCGAGTTCATCTGAAAGGATTTGCTCGCTCGTGTACCTCTCGCTTTCCCGACGCCTTCTGAGCATTTCAACATTCACCGCCACGAGTTTGAAAGCACTTTTGATGAGTTCTCGAGCGCTGAGGGAGTCCTGCCCTCACAGCAGAGCTAACAAACATTAGCATGCTAGCGGCGCGCGCCCTGCTCCTCGGAGAATACAACACTCTATATTTGGATGCAGAGAAGGTTCCGTGGGCACATTTTCACCCCAATAGAAGCTTTTAGAAGAAATCAGTGTTGGGGCAAAACAGGTTAGACTTTACATAACGGCTCTTCTATAGAAGCTGGGGAAAGAAGTGTCCTAGAAGGTGCTGTAGGTCTCCTAAAAACATGACGGAAACACAACGATTTCAATCCAAACCATCTGAAACGGCCCAAAGTTATTCGACCATCACGTCCCAATTATCCACCGCAAAGAGAGGTTTATGAGCGCTTTTCAGAGGTCACGAGGTCACAATGCTAACGACAACTAGCATGCTAACAGCGCTCCTCCTGGTTCGAGGAGAATCGAAACGCTTTATAATGAAACACAGACGGCACGCGGCGGTCTCATTTTGACCCTGAGAGCTGCTTTAACGATAAATCTGTACTTTATGACACAAAGGCGATATATTTTTGAGTAAATATTGCCCCGAGTGAGTCGTGTTCGGTGGTCGCTCCCTCACAGCGCCTTCTCCAGCCGTCGCTTATTTGCAGGAACCCCGCGCGGACTCTGGCGCCGGCGCTCCAGCCGTTAGAAGTCTCCTAAGAGGAACGTTTAAGTGGATTTGTGTGGAAAAAGCCCCAGCGAGAGCAGATTAAAGACTGTGTAAAATACTTCTGAATGAGCGTCGATGGAGACTGAATCCCCAAAACGGGCCCCCCCCCACTGTGGCCCACTTCTACAGAACGCCGCGATCCAATTGTGAAATGTTCGTTTGGCAAGGAGCAAGTCGGACCAACAAGTCGGCTCAAAATGTGAAATGGGTTTGGTTCTGAACACAAAATGAACCTGTAAAACTGTCAATAAAGATCGCAGTTCTAATCGCGTTTTGCCCCCATTCTTAACGTGCGTTTTCCTGATTGACCTCGTTTTCTGGTCAGAGCGCTCAGTCCGGATGAAGGGTAGACCGCCCATAACTGTGGCGTCGCGTATGTTCTCGGTTCTCGCCACGTCCCCCTGCGGCGTCTGAATAATGACATGGAACGAGCCGTACAGCGCCAGCCAAATGAGAGCAGACGGGCCGACGCCAGCGGCGGCCATCTTGTCTTTTGAAGATGAAGCGGCGCTGGAGGAGGCGGAGCCAGGGAGGCGTCTCGTGGGACGAACCTCTGTGTGATCTCACAAGTGGACTCATTCTACAGCTTTAATGTAATACCTGTTTCATCCTGAAGGCTTCATTAGACAGGACAGATGAAGTACGGAGCGAGGAGAGAGAGGGAACAGACATTCAAACACACATGTGCACTGTAAAGCACACATGTGGAATAATCAGTTCACGCGTGAAACATGTAAACATGTAACGAGGGTGTATTTGTTCAAAGTAACACTGTGTAACTTTCTTCAGAACATCCATGGTTATAGATCAGTTTAATGCCAGACTGTGGAATATTTAGCCAAAGGAACATTTCCATGGAAACCAGCAGCTAGAGGCTCATTTTGTTACATTTCGTTCCCGTATGCGCTGTAAGAATGCATGTCTGGAACTAATGTCCCTTTGGCATGAAACAACTGTATTCTGTCGTCTGTCCCGCCCCCCTCTCTCCCCGCGGCTATAGGGAAAGCCTCGTCCCGTGGTGACCTGGTTCAAAGACGGGGCGCCCCTGGAGGACAGGTCCGTGGGGATCCGCACCAGTGAGGTCGACTCCATCCTCTTCATCCGCTCGTCACAGAGAGTCCACTCTGGGGTTTACACCCTCCACGTGCAGATCGAGAACATGTCGGACAGCGCGGACATCCACATCCAGGTCGTGGGTCAGTAAAGCTCTCACGGGACATCCACATCCAGGTCGTGGGTCAGTAACGCTCTCACGGGACATCCACATCCAGGTGTGGTCATTAAAAGCTCTCACGGAACATCCACATTCCAGGTCGTGGGTCAGTAAAAGCTCTCACGGGACATCCACATCCAGGTCGTGGGTCAGTAACGCTCTCACGGACATCCACATCCAGGTCGTGGGTCAGTAACGCTCTCACGGACATCCACATCCAGAGTCGATGTCCACTTTTGTCCAACAAAAGCGTCCCCACTTGGTCCAACAAAAAGCGTCCCAATGGTCCAACAAAAGCGTCCCACTTGGTCCAACAAAAACGTCCCACTTGGTCCAACAAAAGCGTCCCACTTGGTCCAACAAAAGCGTCCCAATTGGTCCAACAAAAGCGTCCCACTTGGTCCAACAAAAACGTCCCACTTGGTCCAACAAAAGCGTCCCACTTTGTCCAACAAAAATGTCCCACTTGGTCCAACACAAGCGTCCTACTTGGCCCAACACAAGCGCCCCACTTGGCCCAACAAAAGCGTCCCACTTTGTCCAACAAAAACGTCCCACTTGGTCCAACAAAAGCGTCCCACTTTGTCCAACAAAAACGTCCCACTTGGGCCAACACAAGCGTCCCACTTGTGCCAACACAAGCGTCCCACTTGTGCCGACACAAGCGTCCCACTTGGGCCGACACAAGCGTCCCACTTGGTCCGACACAAGCGTCCCACTTGGCCGACACAACTGGGCCGACACAAGCGTCCCACTTGGGCCGACACAAGCGTCCCACTTTGTCCAACACAAGCGCCCCACTTGGTCCGACACAAGCGTCCCACTTGGTCCGACACAAGCGTCCCACTTGGGCCTTGTCAGTGGTTGATCGTCGGTTCAGGTTGTGTTTTCATGCTGCTGCTCCAAACTGAGGTATCCATTCATTGTGTTGATGGCAGGAGTTTTGAGGCCCAAATACCAGGCTCTGTCATGTGGCCGTCTCGCTCCAAAACGGTTCGATCTCCGCACGTTAAACTTGACCTTTGACATGTTCCACTTACGGCCTGCTCTTCTTCACCAACTCTTCATCCGCTCGGCGTTCACTCGGTTCAGATTAGGATTTGAGGCTTTTTGTCAGAGACGTTTCAGGGGTTTGAAGCAGAGATTATTCCCATGAGCCTAATCGTCCCAGTGTCGGCCCCCCTCAAACGTGGGGGGCTAATTCCTGGATGTGCGGTGGTCTCTCTCTCTCTCTTTCTCAAACGTGGGGGTCTAATTCCTGGATGTGTGGTGGTCTCTCTCTCAAACGTGAGCCTCGGGGCAATACACACTTCTACTGTTTAAATGAATGTTCAGAATATTAATGTTGATTTGAACCCATCAGTTCTGTGAGGTGAAGGAAGAGTCAAGGGAAGAGACAGTCGTCAGTTACCTCCTGCAGATGTCGGTTGCCTCCTGCAGATGTCGGTTGGTTGCCTCCTGCAGATGTCGGTTGCCTCCTGCAGATGTCGGTTGGTTGCCTCCTGCAGATGTCGGTTACCTCCTGCAGATGTCGGTGGCCCTCCTGCAGATGTCGGCCTCCTGCAGATGTCGGTGGCCTCCTCAGATGTCGGTGCCTCCTGCAGATGTCGGTGGCCCTCCTGCAGATGTCGGTGGCCTCCTGCAGATGACCTCCTGCAGATGTCGGTTCCTCCTGCAGATGTCTGCAGATGTCGGTGGCCTCCTGCAGATGTCGGTTACCTCCTGCAGATGTCGGTGCTCTGCAGATGTCGGTGGCCTCCTGCAGATGTCGGTGGCCTCCTGCCGATGTCGGTTGCCTCCTGCAGATGTCGGTTACCTCCTGCAGATGTCGGTTGCCTCCTGCAGATGTCGGTTGGTTGCCTCCTGCGATGTCGGTTGCCCCTGCAGATGGTTGGGTTGCCTCCTGCAGATGTCGGTTGGTTGCCTCCTGCCGATGTCGGTTGCCTCCTGCAGATGGTTGGTTGCCTCCTGCAGATGTCGGTTGGTTGCTCCTTGGTTGCCTCCTGCAGATGTCGTTGCCTCCTGCAGATTGTTCGGTTGCCTCCTGCAGATGTCGGTTGGTTGTCTGCCTCCTGCGATGTCTTGCCTCCTGCAGATGTCGGTTGCCTCCTGCAGATGTCGGTGCCTCCTGCAATGTCGGTTGCCTTCTGCAGATGGTTGCCTCCTGCAGATGTCGTTGTCCGCTCGGTTGCCTCTGCAGATGTCGGTTGCCTCCTGCAGATGTCGGTTTCCTTCCTGCAGATTCGGTTGCCTCCTGCAGATGTCGGTGCTCCTGCAGATGTCGGTGGTGCCCTCCTGCAGATGCCGTCGTTGCCTCCTGCATGTCGGTTGGTTGTCTCCTGCAGATGTCGGTTGCCTCCTGCAGATGGTTGTTGGTTGCCTCCTGCAGATGTTGGTTGCCTCCTGCAGATGGTTTTTGGTTGCCTCCTGCAGATGTCGGTTTGCCTCCTGCAGATGTCGGTCAGTTGCCTCCTGCAGATGTCGTTCAGTTGCCCCTCCTGCAGATGTCGGTTGCCTTCTGCAGATGTCGGTCGGTTGCCTCCTGCAGATGTCGGTTGGTTGCCTCCTGCAGATGTCGGTTGCCTCCTGCAGATGTTGTTGGTTGCCTCCTGCAGATGTCGGTTGCCTTCTGCAGATGTTGGTTGCCTCCTGCAGATGTCTGTCGGTTGCCTCCTGCAGATGTCGGTTGGTTGCCTCCTGCAGATGTCGGTTGCCTTCCTGCAGATGTTGTTGGTTGCCTCCCTGCCTCTGCAGATGTCGGTTGCCTCCTGCAGATGGTTGTTGGTTGCCTCCTGCAGATGTCGGTTGCCTCCTGCAGATGTCGGTTGGTTCCTGCAGATGCCGTTGTGGTGCCTGCAGATCGGTACCTCCTGCAGATGTCTGGTTTGGTTGCCTCCTGCAGATGTCGGTTAACCTCCTGCAGATGTCGGTTCCTCCTGCAGATGTCGGTTGCCTCCTGCAGATGTGCTCCTGCAGTCCTGCAGATGTCCTGCAGATGTCGGTGGCCTCCTGCAGATGTGGTTACCTCCTGCAGATGTCGGTTGCCTCCTGCCGATGTCGGTTGCCTCCTGCAGATGGCTTGTTGGTGTTGCCCTGCAGATGTCGGTTGGTTGCCTCCTGCCGATGTCGGTTGCCTCCTGCAGATGGTTGTTGGTTGCCTCCTGCAGATGTCTGGTTGGTTGCCCCTGCCGATGTCGGTTGCCTCCTGCAGATGGTTGTTTGGTTGCCTCCTGCAGATGTCGGTTGCCTCCTGCAGATGTCGGTTGCCTCCTGCCGATGTGTTGCCTCCTGCAGATGTCGGTTGCCTCCTGCAGATGTCGGTTGCCTCCTGAGATGTCGGTTGCCTTCTGCAGATGTCGGTTGCCTCCTGCAGATGTCGGTCGGTTGCCTCCTGCAGATGTCGGTCGGTTGCCTCCTGCAGATGTCGTCGGTTGCCTTCTGCAGTGTCGGTTGCCTCCTGCAGATGTCGGTTTCCTTCGGTTGGTTGCAGATGCAGTCGGTGCCTCCTGCAGATGTCGGTTGCCTCCTGCAGATGGTTGTTTGTTGTTGCCCTCTGCAGATGTCGGTTGCCTCCTGCAGAATGTTGTTTTGGCCTCCTCAGATGTGGTTGCCTCCTGCAGATGTCGGTTGCCTCCTGCAGATGTCGGTCAGTTAACTCCTGCAGATGTCGGTCAGTTTCCTCCTGCAGATGTCGGTTGCCTGCAGATGCTGCCAAGATGTTGGTTGCCTCCTGCAGATGTGGTCGGTTGCCTCCTGCAGATGTCGGTTGCCTCCTGCAGATGTCGGTTGTCGGTTGTCCTCTGCAGATGGTTGTTGGTTGCCTCCTGCAGATGTCGGTTGCCTCCTGCAGATGGTGTTGGTTGCCTCCTGCAGATGTCGGTTGGTTGCCTGTCTGCGTTGGTTGCCTCCTGCGATGTCGGTTGCCTCCTGCAGATGGTCGGTTGTTGCCTCCTGCACAGATGTGGGTTGCCTCCTGCAGATGTTCCTCCTGCAGATGTTGCCTCCTGCAGATGTCGGTGGCCTCCTGCAGATGTCGGTGCCTCTGCAGATGTCGGTTGCTCCTGCAGATGCCTCCTGCCATGTCGGTCGGTTGCCCTCCTGCAGATGTCGGTTGCCTCCTGCAGATGTCGGTTGGTTGCCTCGGCGATATGGTTGCCTCCTCCGGTTGCCTCCTGCAGATGGTTGTTGGTTGCCTCCTGCAGATGTCGGATTGCCTCCTGCGATGTCGGTTGCCTCCTGCAGATGTGGTTGGTTGCCTCCTGGATGTGTTCGGCGTTGCCTCCTGCAGATGGTGTGGTTCCTCCCTGCAGTGTCGGTTGCCCCTGCAGATGTCGCGTTTGCCTCCTGCGATGTCGGTTGCCTCCTGCAAGATTGTGGTTGCCTCCTGACAGATGTCGGTTGCCTCCTGCAGATGTCGGTTGTGGTTGCCTCCTGCCCAGATGTCGGTTGCCTTCTGCAGATGTCGGTTGCCTGCCAGATCGGTGCCTCTGCAGATGTGGTTGCCTCCTGCAGATCGGTCGGTTGCCCTCCTGCAGATGTCGGTGTTGCCTCCTGCAGATGTCGGTGGTTGTTCTCCTGCAGATGTCGGTTGCTCCTGCAGATGGTTGTTGGTTGCCTCCTGCAGATGTTGGTTGCCTCCTGCAGATGGTTGTTGGTTGCCTCCTGCAGATGTCGGTTGCCTCCTGCAGATGTCGGTTGCCTCCTGCAGATGCCTCGCCGTCAGTTAACTCCTGCAGATATGGTTGCCTCCTGCAGATGTCGGTTGCCTCCTGCAGATGTCGGTCGGTTGCCTCCCGCAGATGTCGGTTGCCTTCTGCAGATGTTGGTTGCCTCCTGCAGATGTTGGTCGGTTGCCTCCTGCAGATGTCGGTTGTGCAGGTGGTTGCCTCCTGCAGATGGTTGTTGGTTGCCTCCTGCAGATCGGTTGCCTCCTGCAGATGGTTGTTGGTTGCCTCCTGCAGATGTCGGTTGCCTCCTGCAGATTCGGTTGCCTCCTGCAGATGTCGGTTATCTCCTGCAGATGTCGGTTGGTTGCCTCCTGCCGATGTCGGTTACCTCCTGCAGATGTCGGTTGGTTGCCTCCTGCAGATGTGGGTTGGTCCTGCAGATTGGTCGGTTGCCTCCTGCAGATGTCGGTTGCCTCCTGCAGATTGTGGGTTGCCTCCTGCAGATGTTGGTCGGTTGCCTCCTGATGTCGGTTGCCTTCTGCAGATGTCGGTTGCCTTCTGCAGATGTCGGTTGCCTTCTGCAGATGTTGGTTGCCTCCTGCAGATGTCGGTTACCTCCTGCAGATGTCGGTTGGTTGCCTCCTGCAGATGTGGTTGCCTCCTGCAGATGTCGGTCGGTTTCCTCCTGCAGATGTCGGTTGCCTCCTGCAGATGTGGGTTGCCTCCTGCAGATGTTGGTCGGTTGCCTCCTGATGTCGGTTGCCTTCTGCAGATGTCGGTTGCCTTCTGCAGATGTCGGTTGCCTTCTGCAGATGTTGGTTGCCTCCTGCAGATGTCGGTTGCCTCCTGCAGATGTCGGTCGGTTTCCTCCTGCAGATGTCGGTCGGTTGCGTGCTCCTCTGGATTACAGCTCTGTGGCTTTTAAAGGGCCGCTCTGTCACTTTCTGGAGGTGGCAGTCATGTGCAGTATTGAGGTCACGTGAGGATTAGCGTGTCATTTCCCATAATCACCTGGAGCTCATGGTGGCTTTGAGAAGACTTCACAGTTCATAATCCGGAGGTTTAAAAGGTCTCGTTGTGGAAGTCGATGATGAAAGTTAAAGTTACAAACTGAAAATTGGCAAATGAAACAAATTGACCAAAATGACGCAGACTGTAACGCAGACTGTTACGCAGACTGTTACGCAGACTGTAACATAGACTGTTACGCAGACTGTAACGCAGACTGTTACGCAGACAACGCAGACTGTAACGCAGACTGTAACGCAGACTGTAACGCAGACTGTTACGCAGACTGTTACGCAGACTGTAACATAGACTGTTACGCAGACTGTAACGCAGACTGTTACGCAGACAACGCAGACTGTAACGCAGACTGTAACGCAGACTGTAACGCAGACTGTTACGCAGACTGTTACGCAGACAACGCAGACTGTAACGCAGACTGTTACGCAGACTGTAACACAGACTGTTATGCAGACTGTTACGCAGACTGTAACGCAGACTGTTACGCAGACAACGCAGACTGTAACGCAGACTGTTACGCAGACTGTAACACAGACTGTTACGCAGACAACGCAGACTGTAACGCAGACTGTACGCAGACAACGCAGACTGTAACGCAGACTGTTACGCAGACAACGCAGTTTGTAACGCAGACTGTAACGCAGACTGTAACGCAGACTGTAACGCAGACAACGCCAGACTGTAACGCAGACTGTAACGCAGACTGTAACGCAGACAACGCAGACTGTAACGCAGACTACGTATACTCGTTTTATCCCTCGTTTATCTCCTTGTTTATCTCTCGTTTATTTCTCGTTTATCCTGTTTATCCCTCGTTTATCTCCTTGTTTATCTCTCGTTTATTTCTCGTTTATCCCTCGTTTATCTCCTGTTTATCTCTCGTTTATTTCTCGTTTATCCCTCTTTTATCCCTCGTTTATCTCCTTTTTATCTCTCGTTTATTTCTCGTTTAATCCCTCGTTTATCCCTCGTTTATCCCTCGTTTATCCTCGTTTATCTCTCTCGTTATCCTCGTTTATCCCTCGTTTGTCTCTCTTTATCACTCGTTTATCCTTCGTTTATCTCTCTTTATCACTCGTTTATCCCTCTTTTATCTCTCGTTTATCCCTCTTTTATCCCTCGTTTATCCTCTGTTTATCTCTCGTTTATTTCTCGTTTATCCCTCGTTTATCTCCTGTTTATCTCTCGTTTATTTCTCGTTTATCCCTCTTTTATCCCTCGTTTATCTCCTTGTTTATCTCTCGTTTATCCCTCGTTTATCCCTCGTTTACCTCTCGTTTATCCATCGTTTATCCCTCGTTTATCCCTCGTTCATCCCTCGTTTATTCCCTCGTTTATCCCTCGTTTACCCTCGTTTTATCCCTCGTTTATCCCTCGTTTACCTCTCGTTTATCCCTCGTTTATCCCTCGTTTATCCCTCGTTATCCCTCGTTCATCCCTCGTTTATCCCTCGTTCATCCCTTGTTTACCTTTCGTTTATCCCTCGTTTACCTCTCGTTTATCCCTCGTTTTTCCCTCGTTTATCCCTCGTTTATCCCTCGTTTACCTCTCGTTTACCTCTCGTTCATCCCTCGTTTATCCCTCGTTCATCCCCTCGTTTACCTCTCGTTTATCCCTCGTTTACCTCTCGTTTATCCCTCGTTTATCCTCTCGTTTATCCCTCGTTATTATCCCTCGTTTATCTCTCGTTTATCTCTCGTTTATCCTTCGTTTATCTCCTTGTTTATCCATCGTTTATCCATCGTTTATCCCTCGTTTATACCTCGTTTATCCCTCGTTTATCCCTCGTTTATCCCTCGTTTATCCCTCGTTCATCCCTCGTTCATCCCCTCGTTTACCTCTCGTTCATCCCTCGTTTACCTCTCGTTTATCCCTCGTTTATCCCTCGTTTACCTCTCGTTTATCCCTCGTTTTATCCCTCGTTTATCCCTCGTTTGTACCTCGTTCATCCCTCGTTTATCCCTCGTTTATCCCTCGTTTACCTCTCGTTTACCTCTCGTTTATCCCTCGTTTGTACCTCGTTCATCCCTCGTTTATCCCTCGTTTATCCCTCGTTTACCTCTCGTTTATCCCTCGTTTATCCCTCGTTCATCCCTCGTTCATCCCTCGTTTACCTCTCGTTCATCCCTCGTTTACCTCTCGTTTATCCCTCGTTTACCTCTCGTTTATCCCTCGTTTATCCCTCGTTTATCCCTCGTTCATCCCTCGTTTATCTCCTTGTTTATCTCTCGTTTACCTCTCGTTTACCTCTCGTTTATCCCTCGTTTGTACCTCGTTTATCCCTCGTTTATCCCTCGTTTATCCCTCGTTCATCCCTCGTTCATCCCTCGTTTACCTCTCGTTCATCCCTCGTTTACCTCTCGTTTATCCCTCGTTTATCCCTCGTTTACCTCTCGTTTATCCCTCGTTTATCCCTCGTTTATCCCTCGTTTGTACCTCGTTCATCCCTCGTTTATCCCTCGTTTATCCCTCGTTTACCTCTCGTTTACCTCTCGTTTATCCCTCGTTTGTACCTCGTTCATCCCTCGTTGATCCCTCGTTTATCCCTCGTTTACCTCTCGTTTACCTCTCGTTTATCCCTCGTTTGTACCTCGTTCATCCCTCGTTTATCCCTCGTTTATCCCTCGTTTACCTCTCGTTCATCCTCGTTTCCCTCGTTTACCTCTCGTTTATCCCTCGTTTACCTCTCGTTTATCCCTCGTTTATCCCTCGTTCATCCCTCGTTCATCCCTCGTTTACCTTCTCGTTCATCCCTCGTTCATCCCTCGTTTACCTTCTCGTTCATCCCTCGTTTACCTCTCGTTTATCCCTCGTTTATCCCTCGTTTATCCCTCGTTTACCTCGGGACCATGTATGATCTCATGGATTGTGACTCACTGCTCGTCCTGCAGGTCATTGGTCACTGGTTTGGTCTGGGCTGCCCTGGGGTTAAACTGACCTTTGACCTTTGCGTTGGTGAATGAACTGAGTCACTGCCGTCGCTAAGGGAAACCAGGAAACAAGCCGCACAATAGTCACTTCTGATTATTAGTCAAACGGCTTCTACAAGGAGAATGTTCACAAAGAAAGCGTTTGGTTGTCATTTTGATGTCGCTCACTTGGTCATAAAAAGGTCTGTTTGGTCAGAAAACAGTTCCGATGGTCACATTTGACCTTGAGGATCATATTTACCTTTGAAGGGTCACGATTCCTCCAGAACATATTAACACACGGACATTTGCAGATTCACTCACGTCTGTTGCATGACGTTTAAAATGGCGGCTCTTAAACGCTTGTCCCGTGTGTTTGTTGCATGTTCTCCTCCGACAGACAAACCCGGACCCCCTGTGGCCGTGCGGGTCGCCGACGTCTGGGGCTTCAACGCGGCTCTCGAGTGGAAACCGCCCAAAGACGACGGCAACTGTGAGATCCTCGGGTACATGATTCAGAAAGCCGACATGAAGACTAAGGTACGCGGCCCCAAAGGTAGCCAGAAGAAGACGAGAACGCGCTCGTGTTAGCCAGAAGAAGACGAGAACGCGCGTGTTAGCCAGAAGAAGAGGAGAACGCGCTCGTGTTAGCCAGAAGAAGACGAGAACGCTCGTGTTAGCCAGAAGAAGACGAGAACGCTCGTGTTAGCCAGAAGAAGACGAGAACGCGCTCGTGTTAGCCAGAAGAAGACGAGAACGCGCTCGTGTTAGCCAGAAGAAGACGAGAACGCGCTCGTGTTAGCCAGAAGAAGACGAGAACGCGCTCGTGTTAGCCAGAGAAGACGAGAACGCTCGTGTTAGCCAGAAGAAGACGAGAACGCGCTCGTGTTAGCCAGAAGAAGACGAGAACGCGCTCGTGTTAGCCCAGAAGAAGACGAGAACGCGCTCGTGTTAGCCAGAAGAAGACGAGAACGCGCTCGTGTTAGCCAGAAGAAGACGAGAACGCGCTCGTGTTAGCCAGAAGAAGACGAGAACGCGCTCGTGTTAGCCAGAAGAAGACGAGAACGCGCTCGTGTTAGCCAGAAGAAGACGAGAACGCTCGTGTTAGCCAGAAGAAGACGAGAACGCGCTCGTGTTAGCCAGAAGAAGACGAGAACGTGCTCGTGTTAGCCAGAACCTGAAAGACGAGAACGCGCTCGTTGGTTAGCCAGAAATCCCAGACGAGAACGTTCGCTCGTGTTAGCCAGATGAAGAGAGAACGCTCGTGTTAGCCAGAGGAAGACGAGAACGCGCTCGTGTTAGCCAGAAGAAGACGAGAACTGTCGGGTTAGCCAAAAGAAACTCAGAACAAATGCTCGTGTTAAGCCATGATCCTAAAGACCAAAGAATAGCGCTCGTGTTAGCCAGAAAGAAGACGAGAACGTGCTCGATTGTTTAGCTCCAGAAGAAGTAAAGAACGCCTCGTGTTTGGCCACTTTGAGGTTTAGATACGAGAACTCTCGTGTAAAGCCAGAATTTTTAGTTACGTCTTATAATTACACGTGTTAGCCATGACAGAAACGAGAACGCTTGTTATTCAAATCTAATCGTCATAGTTACCATTTAAGACGAGAAGGCGCTCGTTGTTAGTCCTGGTTTACGAGAACTGGTCGTTTAGCCATGAAGAGAGATTCCTTCCTGTTTGGACAGATTTACCATGACAACCGTCGCTCGTGTCAGACTAGAAATGAAGCGACTTTCCACGTTTCATCAGGAGATTCAGTCACAGGAGAAACGGACGAACGAAAAGGCAAAACCCGAACATGTTCATACAAACTGGAAACGAAATGCTGTGAAATTGCGAGACAGAAGCGCTGAAAGAGTGACCCGGTTAAGCCACGAAGGGCCGGGCGCGACGGTGTTGCCAGGTCCCAAAGCACTAGATCAGCTCGTGTTAGCTCACAGTAAGTTCCGAACAAAAGTGCGTTTTCAGGCTGTGGACCGTGGCGCGGGTCACATGGTCAAAACAACAGGTCACAGGGTCAAAGTGACGGGTCACAGGGTCAAAAGGACGGGTCACAGGGTCAAAACGACGGGTCACAGGGTCAAAAGGACGGGTCACAGGGTCAAAAGGACGGGTCACAGGGTCAACGCGACGGGTCAGAGTTCAACATGTCCTCTCTCCCCCCTCTCTCTCCCCCCTCTCGCTCCTCGCCCTCCCCCTCTCCTCCTCTCCTCCCTCCTCTCTCCCCCTCCCCCACCCCCCTCCCCTCCTCTCCCTCTTCTCCTCTCTCCCCCCATGCGTCTCTCTCTGCTCTATACACCCGCTCTCCCCCGCTCTCTCCCCCCTCTCTCCCATCTTCTCCCTCAGCTCCCCTCTCTCATCCCCCCTCTCTCCCCTCTCTCGCTCCCTCTCTCCCTCTACTCCCCTCTCTCCCCCTCTCCCCCTCATCTCCTCTCTCTCTCCTCTCTAACCTCCTCTCTCCTCTTCCCCTCTTCCCCCTCTCTCCCCTCTGCTCTCCTCTCTCCCCTCTCCCCTCTCTCCTCCCTCTCTCCTCTCTCCTCCTCCAGCCCTCCTCTCTCCCCCCCTCTCTCCGCCCCTCTCTCCCCCCTCTCTCCCCTCTCCCCCTCCCTCCCTCTCCCCCTCTAGCTCCTCCCTCTGCTCCTCTCTCCCCCTCTCTCGCTCGCACTCGTCCGCCCCTGCTCCCTCTCTGGCCTCCGCGCTTGCTCCCTCTCTCCTCCTCTCTCCTCTCTCCCCTCCTCCTCCCTCCTCTCTCAATCCCCCTCTCGTCCTCCCTCTCCCCGCCCCTCTCCCTCTCTCGCTCCCCTCTCCCTCTCTCCACCCTCTCTCCTCGCTCTCCTCCTCTCTCCTCGCCTTCTCTCCTCTCTCCCACCGTCTGCTCCCTCTCTCCTCCCTCTCTCCTCCTCTGCCCCCCTCTCTCCATCGCCTCTCTCCTCTCTCCCCTCTCTCCTCCGCTCTCTCCTCCCTCCTCTCCTCACTCGTCCCCCCTCTCTCCTCCCCTCTCCCCCCCTCTCCCGCCTCTCTCCTCCCTCTCTCCTCCTCTCCCCCCCTCCTCCTCCCTCTGCTCCCTCTCTCCCCCTCTCCTCCCTCTCCCCCCTCCCCCCTCTCCTCCCCTCTCTCCCCTCTCTTCCCTCCCTCTCTCCTCACCCTCTCTCCCCCTCTCTCTCCCTCATATCCCCCTCTCTGCCCCCTTCTCTCCCTCTTCTCCTCTCTCTCCTCCGTCTCTCCGCCTCTCCCTGCCCTCTACTCCTCCTCTCTCCCAGCATACTCTCCTCCCTCTTCTCCCCCTCTCTCCCCTCACCGACCCTGCTCTCCTCGCCTCACCCCGCTCTTCCCCCCTGACCTCCCTAAAAGCTGATATATGTGTCTGCTCCCCCCTCTCCCCCTCTCGTTCCCCCCTCTCCCCGACTCTCCTCCCTCCTCTCTCCATCGCCTCTCTCCCCCTCTCTCCCCACTCTTCCTCCTCTCCGCGCCCTCTCTCCTCCTCTTCCTCTCCCCCTCTCTCCTCCCATCTCCCCCCTTCCCTCCTCTCCCTCTCCCTCTGTCTCCCTCTGCTCCCTTCCCCCTTTTCCTTCTCTCTCCTCCCATCTCTCCCCTCTCTGCTCCCTCTCTCCCCCGCTGCTCTTTCCCCCTGCTCCCCTCTCGTCCTCCCTCTCGCTGTCCTCCCTCTCTCCCCCTCTCTCCTCGCCTCTCTCAGCTCCCTCTCTCCCCTCAGCTCCCCCCTCTCCCCTCTGCCTCCTCTCCCCCCCCTCTCTCCCCCTCATCTCTCCCTCTGCTCCCTGCTCTCCCCGTGCATGACTCCTGCCTCTCTACTCCCTCGTCTCCTCCTACTCCTCCCTCTCTCCCCTCTCTCCTCCTCTCTCCTGCCATCTCTCCCCCCTCTCTCCCCTCTCTCCCCCTCTACGCCTCCTCTCTCCTCCTCTCTCCCCCCCATCCCCCCTCTCTCCTCCTCCTCCCTCCCTCCTCCTCTCTCCCCTCTCTCCCTCCCTCTCTCCCCCCTCTCCTCCCCCACCTCGACGAAAAGAATAAGGATAACAGATGGCAGAAGAAAATAAGACTAAAGAGTAAACCAGCCCCACAAGGAAAGAGGCGAAAAGACAGAAAGAGGAGATGAGGGAAATAAAAAAAAAAAAAAACAAAGTAGAGGAAAGTAACAAAAAACAAAAAGCGAAAAATCGACGCAAAGTACATGAGAAAGAGAAGCCGAGATAACATAAAGGAGTAGAAGGAGACAGAAAGAACGGAACAAGAAGAAATTACCAGAAAACACAAAAGACAGAACAGACGGAAGACAAAGCAAAGATCACCAGAACCAAAGACCCATCCGATAGCCAATAAAACAGAAAAGAGCGAAGGTCGGTAGAACAACATAGCAAAAGACAAGAGGAAGAAAGAAGAGAAAACAGGCAGGCAGAAAAGACACAAGGGAGAAAAGCAGGAGAGAAAGGATAACAAAGCGTAGAAGTGTAGAAGGCGAAATGAGAAAAGTGAAGAAGCAGGGAAAAGAAGTACGATAAAGCCGGCGGAAATACCACAACAACTAGACTTACAGAAAGAAGAGAAAGAAAAGCAAAGAAAGAAGTAGAAAAAAAAGAGAACCAGACACCCAACAGACCAAGAAGAGCACCAGAACCAACCACAAAAGCCACGAAAAAGAAAGCCACACCAAAACCAGCATTAGAGCCAGAGAGAACAAAAACATAGAGGAACAAAGAGAGCAAGAAAGAAGAAAGAATAGCCACCACCACAAAGAAAAGAGAAAGAGAAACCAGAACCCAGAAGCAGAGAAAGGGAAAACAAGGACGAAAGACCCAAGACAGAGAAAATACGACCTCAGAGTACTCACAGCCAAAACCAAACGGAAAACCTATACCCGACCCAGAGAGTCTCGCGAGAGAAAATACACGCCTCAGAGTCTCGCTGGAGAACCCGTACGAACCTCAAGAGTCTTACCAAATAGAGAACGCCACGGACCTCAGAGTCTCGCGGAGAAAATACGACCCTCAGAGTCTCGCGAGCCTCGAGAGAACGATACGACCTCAGAGTCTGCGAAGAGAACAACGAAACCTCAGAAGGTCTCGCGGAAAGAGACGAACGACCCCAGAAGTCTCGCGGGAAACGATACGACCCTCAGAGTCTCGCGGAGAACCGATCGACCTGCAGAGTCTCGCGTGAGAACGATACGACCTCAGGTCTCGCGCAGAGAACGACCCTCTCTCGAGAACGATACGCACTCAGAATTCTCGCGCGAGAACGATACGACCTCAGAATTCTCGCGAAGAAACGATACGACTCACGAGTTTCGCGGATGAGAACGATACGACCTCCAGAGTCTCCGCGGAGAACGATCGCACCTCAGAGTCTCGCGGAGAGAAACGACTACGACCTCAGAGTTAAATGAGGAACGATACTTATCTCAGAATCTCAGCGAGGAGAACGATACGACCATCAGAGTCCGCGAGAAAGATCTACACCCTCAGGTCTCGCGCAGAACAATACTACCTCCCAGATAGTCTCGCGGGAAACAAGAATACGACCGTCAGAGTCTCGCGGAGAACTAGATACACCTCAGGTTTAAAATGAGAAACCCAGATACGACCTCAGAGTCTTGCGCGGAAGAAAGATTACGACCTTCAGATCTGCGGAGGAACGATTACTACCGCCAGAGATCATCGCAGACACAGAGAAACTACGACCTCACGAGTCTCGCGAACAAGAACGATACGACCTCAGAGTTCTCGCGAGAACAGATACGACCTCAGAGTCTCGCGGAGAACGATAACGACCCCTCAGAGCGTCATCGCGTTAGAACGATACGACCATCAGAAGTCTCGCGCTAGAGAACGATACAGACCTCAGAGTTCTCACGACGGAGGAGAACGATACGACCTCAGAGTCTCGCGGAGAACGATACGACCTCAGAGTCTCGCGGAGAACGATACGACCTCAGAGTCTCGCGGAGAACGATACGACCTCAGAGTCTCGCGGAGAACGGCGGCGTCACGAGGGTTCTCAGACGACTCTGTTTCTTTATGAGAAAGACGAGGTGAGAATCACAGTTTGTTTATGTCGTGCTTTTGTGAAGATGAAGAAAAGGCTTTTATTTGACTGAGGTCGTGTTTTTGGCTTCATCGAAGTTAAATCTGCTGCTGCCCAAAGTCTTCATCAGAGCGGACAAATGTGTACTCGAGTAGGAGCGCTATTACTGTCAAATATTATGACTCGGGTGGAAGTGAAAAGTACTTTGTGTACAATTATGTCACATGTGATTCATGAGTTCATAAAATCTGTCGAGCAAAAACATGAATGAACACAATCTGGACTCTCCAAAGAGCGTGCACAAAAAATACAAAAACACTTGTACTTTACTCAAGTAAGAGTACTGTTACTTCAAATAAAATATTCACGTCAGAGAGTCCAAACTAAGAGCTTTATTAAATTATTACTAAATACGACTCAATCAGACCTAAAAGTCAGGAAACTTGTCAGACCTAAAGAAGTGAAATCTGTTGTTCAAGCGTCTGTTGGAGTCAAAATGAGACCACAGAGTTTCGCTCCAGGGCATCTGGGGTTTTCCTGTGCGTTTTTCCCTTCTGCTCATGCGTTTGACCTGATCTGTGCGTTTGACCTTATTTGTAAACCTGACCTGATTTTGCACCTGCCCTGATTTGTGCGTTTGGCCTGATTTGTGCGTTTTACCTTATTTGTAAACCCAACCTGATTCATGCGTCTGACCTGATTTGTGAGTCTGACATGATTCGTGAGTCTGACCTGATGCATGCGTCATACCTGATTCGTGCGTCCAACCTGATTCGTGCATCAGACCTGATGCATGCGTCATACCTGATTCATGCGTCAGACCTGATTCGTGCGTCCAACCTGATTCGTGCATCAGACCTGATTCATGCGTCAGACCTGATTCGTGCGTCAGACCTGATTCATGCGTCAGACCTGATTCGTGCGTCAGACCTGATTCATGCGTCAGACCTGATTCGTGCGTCAGACCTGATTTGTGCGTCCAACCTGATTCGTGCATCAGACCTGATTCGTGCGTCAGACCTGATCCATGCTTCAGAGACTGATTCGTGCATCAGACCTGAATTCGTGCATCAGAACCTGATTCATGCTTCGACCTGATTTGTGCGTCGACCTGATTTCGTGGTCAGCTGCATTTGTGGCGTCAGATCTGATTCATGCGTTCCGACCTTGATTCGTGCTTCCAACCTTGATTCAATAGCGTCCAACTGATTCGTGCATCAGACTGTTTCATGCTTCAGCTGATTCTTGAATTCATCAAGAACCTGATTTGTGGCGTAAGACCTGATTTGTGCGTCAGACCTGATTTGTGCTTCAGATTGATTCATGCGGTCCGACGCTGATTCATGCGTCACGTGATTGTGCATAGACCTGATTCATGGCGTCAGAGCCTTGATTTGTGCATCAGACCTGATTCGTGAGCGTCTGACCTGATTTGTGCGTCAAGATTCTGGATTCATGCGTCAGATGATTCGTGCATCAGACCTGATTTCGTGCGTCTGACCCTGATTTGTGGTCTGACTGATTTTGTTGCGTTTGACCTGATTCCGTGCTCAGACCTGATTCGTGGGTCTTGACCTGAATTGCTGATGACGGCGCGTGTTCTTGGAGACGCCCGGCTCCTGCTCAGACAAGGACGTTTCTCACTGAAAACTCCTGAACGAATATTTCGTTTCCCATCACCAGGTCGGACCACGGTGCAGGCTGGGCCGGCGTTTGTTTCGTACACGTGAAACATTCCTGAGGGGGAGAGGGGGAGAGAGGGGGGGAGAGAGGAGGAGGAGGAGGGAGAGGGGTGGGAGAGAGGGGGAGAGAGGGAGGAGAGAGGGAGGAGAGAGGGAGAGAGGAGGAGGGGAGAGGGGGGAGAGAGGGAAGGAGGAGGGGGGGAGAGAGGAGGAAGAGGAGGAGAGAGGGGAGAGAGGGGGGGAGAGGGAGGGAGGGAGAGGAGTGAGAGAGGAGGAGAGAGGGGAGGAGGAGAGGGGGAGAGAGGAAGAGGGGAGGAGAGAGGGGAGAGGGAGGAGAGAGGAAGGGAGAGAGGAGGAAGAGAGGAGGGAGGGGGAGAGGAGGGGGAAGAGAGGGAGGAAGAGAGGGAGAGAGGGAGGAGAGAGGGAGGAGAGAGGGGGAGATGGAGGGGGAGCGAGGGGGGGAGAGAGGGAGGAGAGAGAGGCGAGAGGGGGAGAGAGGGGGAGGAGGGGGGGAGAGAGGAGGAGAGAGGAGGAGAGAGCGGGGAGAGAGGGAGGAGAGAGGGAGGAGAGAGGGAGAGAGAGGAGGAGAGGTAGGGGGAGAGAGGGAGAGAAGGGTTAGGTAGCGAGT